>JAXDDW010000195.1:460000-492500 GCA_034670385.1 Hoplostethus mediterraneus
ACGTAGGTAGGCACGTACAACATAACCTTCATGGTTATGTTGTACGTGCCTTTTTAAAAAAATATTTCACAGCATTACATTTCATTATACATCATTTCAGTTCATTTTCACAACCATAACTTAATCCCGTTCCTCCCCACCAACACAGATTATCCTTTTCAAAATGAACATACAGCACCTTCCATTCCCATCCGCCCTAGCCCATACCAATTAAACAGTATCCCTCCTCCCTCCCCTCCATAAACACAAAGCACTCCTTTACATCCTCCATACCTCCATACCAGCTCCACATCCCGCTTCACCATTGCTTTGAATAAGGCTTTTATTTTGTTGTATGTGCCTTAGACCACTGAGCCAGCAGGACGCCCAGACGGGACACTTTTTAATACGAAAACAATCGATGGTACATGTCGTCACTAAAATGAAGCCGACAAACTGAGAATCACATATGAATGCCACACACACACACACACACACACACACACATACATACGTGTACCTACACGCTTGTGGTCGGGGACCTACTGAGCTGTAACTTTTTGGGAGTTCATCATAGCGGCAGAAATGTCACGTGTTTGATTTGCTCTGACACGTTAATGAGGACGCCTGCAGAAAGGCTATTTCTGTCGAGTGTGAGATAAGAGTGTGAGCGTGTGCACCTAGCGATCAGGAGCCACTGATTGTGCTAGGAGTGTGAGTCTGTCTGTGTGTGTGTGTGTGTGTGTGTGTGTGTGTGTGTGTGTGTCTATGACAGATGGAATCTGGAGTGTGAGAGATAGGTAGAAGGAAGGATGGATGTGAAGGAAAGACGTGTGTGTGTGTGTGCGTGTGTGTGTGTGTGTGTGTGTGTGTGTGTGCGCGTGTGTGTGTGCGCAGCAGAAAGAGGGAGGTGACAGGGGGCTGGACAGCAGATTGGCAGAGGGGAAGGCCGAGCAGGTGATGGAGATACAGAGTGACAGAAATGCTTCGCTTGTCCATCCAGCATGTCCGGGTGGCAGGAGGAGAGAGAGAGCAAGCCTGAGGACACAGTAACACACACACACACACACACACACACGCACGCACACACACACACACACACAGAGAGGCCGAAATAGTTGCACATACAAAAATCGCAGAGGCTTGCAAAAACCCCATTTGCACATCTCCTTGTGAAGGGAGTGTCTCCTGCACGTCTCGCTTGCTGCCCTCTAACCCCTCATTGTAAATGAGGTGTGACCTGCCCTTCCTCCAAAACAGGACACACCTTCTCCCTGTGGTTTCCCAGAAGCCCTGGGTGTTGTCATGACACTAAATCAGCCCGTTTAGAGGAGCAGGCCGGGGGGCAAACACACACACACACACACACACACACACCTACACACACGTTATCTAACCACATGGTTCCAGACAGACTAAGTATATCTGTGTTTAGGACCCAATGACAGAGTGACGGTCTGCAGTGTTTGTTACTGATAACTGGGTGAGTCTCACCGAAACCCGGGGATGTTTTACCGAATCACAATGTGCACCCACACTGCATCCAAATGGTGTGTGTGTGTGTGTGTGTGTGTGTGTGGGGAGGTAGGGCAGGCATGTTTTTAACAGACTGAGGATTATATTTACCCATGGTATATCCAAGTGAGATTCTGTGACCATGTTTATGAAAGTGTGGGTGAGTGTGACTGTGTGAGAGTGGGAGTGTTAACAGGATTTGTGCATGTGTTAGCGGCGAGCCCCACTGCTGCTTGCATGTGAGGAGACAGAGGGGGCTAGCGAGTCGGGGGGGTGGGGGGTGGGGGGGGGCTAAGAGTGTCACAGCTAGGGGGCGCCACCCCCCCACCGGGGGCTCATTAATCACAGCCCCATCCAAAAAAGGAGCCCTGTGCGGTGCACGTCTGCCCTCGACCACGACCACCTACTGCATGGGAACAGGGGCATACACAAGCGGCACTATCAATTACGATCATCAGTCAGAAGGAGAGAGAGAGAGAGAGAGAGAGAGAGAGAGAGAGAGGGGAGGGAGGGAGGGAGGGAGAGAGAGGAGACAGAGTGGGTGAGACGATGTTGTTTTCTTATTATCCACTTGAAATTACAGACCAATGTCATAACTACTAGAGGTCAAACTCATATGGTAGAATGTGACTCTTCCCCTTCCTGTGTGTGTGTGTGTGTGCTCTGATATATGTGTGTGTGTGTGTGTGTGTGTGTGTGTGTATGCGTGCTCTGATGTGTGTGTGTGTGTGTGTGTGTTCAGTGTCAGGCGCCAGTGCTCGTCTGCTCCGCCACTGTGCAGCTGCTTGATGAGAGTTGCGCAAATCTGCCCAGAGTGGCCGGTTGCCATGGAGGGTATTCACATGGAGCCGGCATCTCTGGAGGCCTGCCGTCCACACAGCCATTACTATGGTGCAACCACACACATGCGCACACACACACACACACACACACACATACACACACATACACTTGTCTGTAATTTTTCTTAATCTCTCCATCGCTCTCTCTCTCTGTTGCCACCTCACTTCCTTCCATTTGGAGGTCTTGTTGAAAATCTGCCCCTCTCTGTCATCGTTTGTCTCGCTGTGTGTGTGTGTGTGTGTGTGTGTGTGTGTGTGTGTGTGTGTGTGTGTGTGTGTGTGTGTGTGTGCGCACATGCATTGTGAATAGGTACACAGTACAGTGGGGTGAGTGTTTGGGAGCCGGGGCTGTTTAAATGGCAGTAATTACATGAGAAGATGAGCTGCATTCCTTCCTGAGGGCAGGCTGATTACAGGCCTCTCTCTCTCTGGGCCCCTGTAATTACCCACTCAACCCCCCCCCCCCCGCCCCCCCCTCACCCCCACCTCACCCCCACCTCACCCCTGGCTCACCCGCCATCCCACTGCATTCGCATCAGCTCTGCTCTAGGACTTTACAGCCCCGTCCTCCGATCTCACGTCTGCAACACCCCACTTCCCCTTCCCCTCACTAGGCCACCCTTCTGTCTGTCCTCTGACTGATTACTGCACGCACACACACACACACACACACACACACACACACACACACACACACACACACAGGGAACATTACGAGGACAAGGTCGTGTCACACACATAATGCACACTCTACACACTTTAACATCTTTAACACACTACATGTGTGCAGCCATGGAGACACAATCCTGATCGTGGATGTTAAGAGAGCATCTCCCTCCCCTGTGATACTAGAAGAGTCCTGATCCCCCTGTGTGTGTGTGTGTGTGTGTGTGTGTGTGTGTGTGTGTGTGTGTGTGTTGGCATTGTAAGTGGTGTGGCTGGTGTCATCTGTCAATCAGTCCTAACGGCCACGCCTTTGAGACAAGACGCACCGACAGCTCCTAGCTCCCCGTCCTCTCTCACACAGACAGACCCGTACAGGAAGTCCACACCAGCCCAGGTTTCCAGATTGGAGACACACAGCGAGGCAGTCAGATTACCGTCTCCTCCTCACCCAAACACCCAAAATGTTTACGCCTACCAGCAGCCGATGCCTGGCAAACCTTTCATTTGTGCTAAAACACACGTGTGTGCAGCGTGGGAGTCATTTACAATTTGCCTGTGAAGGAAGCCTCGTCTACTCCGAGGACCAATCTGAAGCATGTGGAGGAAAGCGATTGTCTTGTTGTCCCATTTCGTGACAGCGTTGCAGCGGTCCGCGAACTGTGACTGTGAGAAGAGTCGGCAATGGCCATCAGCGCATATGTGTTTTCTATTATGCGATATGACAACCCGGCCCCCCCCCCGGAGACAGGAAGACGCCCGGATCAAACTTCCTGTACAAATTGCATTAGACACCCTGAGCAGGTGATAATGAAGAAAGAGGAGAGACAAAAAATGAAAACGTCGGCGGTGACGGAGGACGGGGATAACACGCGCGTCGCAACCAGTCACAATCTCCGGCGGCGTAATGAAGACGGAGAGAACGGGAGGAAGACGGGAGACGGAAATTGAGACGGTCAGAGAGAGAGAGAGAGAACAGGCGAGAAAACGGGCAGAGGCGAGAGGTGGAGGGGTGAAAGGAAAGGGGGGGGGGGGGTTTCCTTCTGAGTACAGGTAACGTGGCGGACGTGACGGAGAGAGAGAGAGGGAAGAGGAGGAGAGAGAGAGAGGAAAAGAGGGGGGGAGAGATTAATGACAAGGCTGCCAGCTTTACTGTAAGCGGGCAGTCGTGGTGGAAGGAAGGAAGGAAGGAGGGAGGGAGGGAGGAAGCGTGGACGGAAACAGCAAGAGAGAGGCAGAGGAAACTGGGTGCAGATCAAGCGCACCTCATGATGTGTGTGTGTGCACGTGTGTGTGTGTGTGTGTGTGTGTGCATTGGCCACGGTTGCCAGGTTTGCCAGCGCTATTAGAGATGCCTGCTGCTGTAATGTGTTGTGACAGGGGCTGATTCTTGTGACTAACTGCTTTGGCAGGAGGGCTCCTCTGTCATGCTAATGAACAGATGAGGAGATGAGCCGGATTGACAGCGGATTGACTGGGGCCACGCGCGTGCACGTGCCTGAGCGCGCGCACGCACACACACACACACACATATTGGAACAGTATACGTATAGGTATAAAGACATAAGCAGATAAATGCACATGATGCCCACGTCGCCCTTCACACAGAACGAGTGACCACAGAGGTGACGACACACGGACAAACAGAGTGAGATTAAAAAAAATAAATAAATAAAAAAATAAAAAAACATGAACACACTCCACACAAACACACAGCAGGGTTGGCGTCACTCTGTTCCTTCATTGCGTCCCCTTGCATCAGAGAAATCCCCCGACACGCAGAGCACAACAAGCAACATTGCTGCAGGCCGACCTATGTTGGTGTGTGTGTGTGTGTGTGTGTGTGTGTGTGTGTGTGTGTGTGTGTGTGTGTGTGGCTGCATCACAGGGAGATAAGGGTTTTCAATGAATATGCAAAAAGTTCTGTGAAATACACACATTTAAAGAGAATGATGAAACTACATTGTATTTTTTTTTTTTATATAAATCTGCTTTGCCAAACATCCTGAAATATTCTCAAACTGACACAAAGCTCGGCTAGACAGCAGGAGCACGTCCGCTTAAATGGCACAACCTGTTAATTTGAGCTCTTTATAAATGGCTCTATTTTTAGAACTTGTAGAACGAGTAGAACTTAAAATAAAAAGTGAGAAAGAGAAAACGAGAGATTGAGAGTGAGAGATAGAAAGAGCGAGGAGGAGGAGGAGGAGACAGAGACAGAGAAGAAACAGAATAGATTAGGCCACTAATAGGCAAAAAATCCATGTTGGCGAGGACTAGAAGTGGAAGGGAGATAGATGAAGAGAGGTGATGGAGTGATGGGAGAGGTTGAGCGAGAGGTAGACGTTCAGCTCGATACGCTCACCCTGCCGTGCGCCGGGGGGTCTCGTAAGCACAACTAGTCCCGTGCAGCGGTTAATTAGGGCTAATGCTTATTTTATCCTCTTCATCTCGTTTCCTGCGTTCCCTTTCTCTACCTCGCTACATCATCCTCTCGGAGAGGCCAAAGGGGCTATCTCCCTCCCTGTCTCGGCTCTCGCGCACTCCCGCTTCAAATCAGGCCAAAGGAAGCAGGCCAGGGATACTCACAGGGAAGCGGGGCTAAGTGGGAGAAAAAAACGAAACAAAAAAAACGTGCCCTCCACTCGTAGATTTCCATCCCTACGCTGCGTTTGTGAACTGGAATAGCGCCTCCTGCAGAAACTGACGCTTTGAAAAGGGGAAAAAAAGACGCAGCACTGCTGGCCCGCACCGTTTGATTGACAAGTGACCTCTGGGAAGGGCGGTGGAAAAACACCACAGCAATGGATCACAACAAGGATCTCCCGGATTACTACTCGCAAGCCGGGGCAGCTCTTCCATATCTGACGAATAGTAAAACACTGAGAATTGATAACTTTATATTGCAACCGGAGACCGGAGGCGTCGCTGCTATCGGCAGAGTTACGTGCACCCCCGCGAGTAACCTGCCTGGCCCGTGTGCGTCTGTACCGCCTCTCTCTTTCTGCGGCTGTCAAAATACAACAGCGGCGGGGGGGTGAGGCCCAGATAAACGGGAAGCTTGTTGTGGTCGTTCCCCCCCCCCCCAGTGTGATGAGTCAGCATTCCCGCTATCAATCATTCATGAGGCACTGGTTCCTGTTCACTGCGGCTGCGGGGACGTGTCCTTGACCCGGGGACAGGAGAGGACGGGACGGGGGGCTGGACCGGACCGGAGTAGGAAAAGGAGGACACCTCGGCGCCTCGGGGCCCCGGACCAGTGTGACTGGAACGGGGCGGGAATGGAGGAAGAGGAGCGGATGACAAAAAAATCCCTTTTGGCGTAGGCAAATATAATGGGCGGCTACGAATGAGAGAGAAAGGATTGTTTGTGTATGTGTATGAGAAAGAGAGAGAGAGATGGATGGAAAGAGAGAGAGAGAGTGTCACCCGCCAGACGCCCAAGGCCAGCGCAGACCGATGGTGACACTGAGTGGCCAGAGTGTGTGACACGGTGACAATAACCACGAGAGACTCTTCCCCGATCTCTCTGGCTTCTCCTCCTCCTCCTCCTCCTCCTCCTCCTCCTCCTCCTCACCCCCTCCAGCTCTGGCCTGTCAGCAGACCGACCGGAGCTGCGGGGGGGGGATCCGGGTCTGGTCCTGCTCTCCGTTTCCCTGGGGTTCGAGGCCTCCTGAGAGAGAGGGGAGCGTGTTGGCTCCCGTTGACAGCAGGGCGTTAGCTCTCGGTCCTGGATCCTGAAGGCCCACAGCCCCGGACTACACCTCCGCCATTGTTTAGTTAGACACTGTACATCCTCTACCCCGTCTACCCCGGGCATCTGTGTGTGTTTTGGGGACAGAGAAGCACGTGAGTGTGGGTCGCAGCCGCTCAGGCCTCCCTCCCTCTCTCTCTCTCTCTCTCCCCCTCTGCTCAATGCGGCAGCAGCCTCAGCAGCAGAAGCCGCGGCAGCACTGCTGGTTAAGAGGTTTGTGTATCCCATTAGGATGATGAAGAGGCCTTTCATCAGTACACTCCCTCCGGCCAGGCGCTGACAGGAGCTTTACCTCGACAAGCCTCTCAAACACACCGTTTTCGACGTGAGACAGCATCCAGCGAAGGCATCCGCAGGCGGTACACACACTCGCGGGCCCGCACACAAACAGGTGCACGCACACACACACACACACACACAAATACACACTCATAGGAGGAAAAAAAAAAAAGAGGGACATTTTGTTTAGCTTTTCACTTTCAATCTCATATCCGCTTCCAACATTGCTTGATAAGGAGGAGAGCAGGAGACAAGAAGAGGCTGGAGAGGAAGAAAAGTCTTGACTAATTCTGACTCTCTATTCTGATCTATTTTTAATCTCTGCCACGCGAGGACTAATAGTGGAACGGCCGAGCGGTGCTAAGTCCAGATGGGCACAGTCATTTTTCAGGAGGAGAGAGCGAGAGGAAGAAGGCAAAAAGAGAGGACAAGAAAGAAAAAAAAAGATGAAGAGAGACAGAGATGGAGAGAGCAAAAGCAAGAGAGGGAAAGAGTGATAGAGAAAGAGACAGAGACAGATAGATAGTGAGCGAGAGAGAGAGAGAGAGATGGGGGGGGGGGGGGGGGAGAGAAGCCACAGGAGCCAGGCTGACCTGGATTCATAGGACCAGTATTGATTACTTAAGGATGAAAAGCCCAAGAAGAAGCTCTGCTTAGAAAGGAGATAAATGAACTCGCGTGCACACGAACATACGCAGAGCGGGAGAGACACAACCGGGTGAAACAAACGAAACGTACACACCCAGAAATCTAACTACCGTGGCGCCTTCGCCTCTGATCCGCCAGGTACGGTTGAAAAGCGAAGCAAAGTCAGCCGCTTCATCCACGGCTGTGACGGGTATTTATAGGACGACCTGTATGGACCGGAGCCGTCGGTGTGTAGCCGGGGTGCACCGGAGCCCGCCCACCAACACCATTAACAAGGGCACACGTGCAGCATATGGGAGACTGCATGATCTGATTACATTTTATTCACTGCAGGATTTATGGAGCAATCTATAGAGTGTGTATAGATGATATATGGGGGGGTTTGCAACCACACACACACACACACACACACACACACATAGGAGAGACCCATCTCCCCCTCTAGTCTGGATTATTTTGCTCCACATAGATTATCTTTCTATAATCGCTTTGTGAAAATCAAAGCTTAAAGCAGAAAATCAAAGACGCTCTCTCAACGACTCACAGTGCAGCAGCACGAAAACACAGGTACTACATACAGTACCCACAGAGTACACTCTCCTCACCTCCACATACCGAGACACTCCGATGACATTTATGACATTTCCAAAGTGCCCTGCAGTACCAGCACATACATCTGTAGCACATAGTCGTCTATTCCAAAATCAGCACACAAACAAACAACAAAACAAACATATATGTAGTGTATAAATGTAGCATGTACAGCAGTATTTAGCGTATATCTTGTCCCTTTGTATGTGAGGTGCTGTTGTATGTACGTTGTTGTTGCGTGTCAGTATGTACTGTGTACTGTACAAGGTGTCTCTCCGCCAAAGGGATAAAAAAAACTACTTACGCATTTACTGAACTTGGTGAATAAAGTGATTGGGATTCTGAGAAAATCTATCAGGGAAAAATAGAGTTTGACAGATCTCGCAGACTTCATTGCGTGCGTGTATTGTGACAGTAACAATTTAAACCCCTCTATTTGTCCTCTGTGAGCGGTCTCTTGGTCCATCTTGTGTAATAGTCCCACGCTACAGTGCCGCAGGAGTCTGTTGAACAGACGCACTGTGCCAGAACCCCCCGAAGAATAGGAGCGCTTGACCCTCATACGGCCGCGGTCAATTCGGTCATTTCGGTGGCACAATGGCAGCCTGCAAACATAAAGATGTTTAGATCGTTCCCACAATTTACAATCTATTCGGCATGACTGACTCCGCGGCTGCCATGCTCCACAACAAAGAAACAACTTTCAGTGTGTGTGTGTGTGTGTGTGTGTGTGTGCAGTGAGATGTCAATGGACAAGTTGTCAGGTCCGTGCTGGAGAACGTATGGATGAGTGGTGATTGGGTGGCAGACCAGATCGGTAAGACTCCCCCCCCGCTGAGTTACCGCTATGAAGCACAACCTCTGCAGCCCAAAGAGGCAGCGGCTGTTTAAATATTGAGGTCTGTCCACCAGCACTCACTATACATACAGCACACTAGACTAGAAAACACATGCTTAAAGTGGATTAAAAGGCATGATGTGTGTACAGCTTGATTACACAAGGCATGTGCACTATGAAATATGCATTTATATTGTGACCTTACAGCACATCTTCTGTATACTGCAGCTAGCCGGAAATACACAAGACTATGTTGAGGTTTCATTCATAGATCAGACGGGTTCAGAATCCGGCGATGGGTGCGTAATACGTCAACATACAACACTGCAAATCATCCGGTTAGTAATCGGTAGGTCAGAGGTTGTAGCCGCCTGTTGACTCTGTAGGCTCACGCAAAGAGCTCACGCTTCACTGATAAAAATAAGCCCACGCCTATTACCTGTGATGTCATCAGCCTGTGCCCACGGCCTCCCCTTTAACCCCCCCCTGACCTCCCACCTCCATCTCCGAGAGGCTCCTCGCGGGTACAGACAGAGCCTCATATGTGGAAAATACGCGCGGATGATGAACTCGGTTTAACTACCCCGACACAGAGGCTCGCCACACTGTTTTCTCCCCGTGAAATATTAAGAGCGCACACAGCAAAACTACTCCAAAACGCACCAGCACATTAATATACATTACGCAGTCTCCAGTCATTTTAACGGCTGTGGAGACACTGAAAGCAATCAACAGAGCAAATAAAAAAAGAATGAAAGCGGGGGTAAAAAAAAAAAAAAAAAAAAAAAGACGTGGGCAAGCAAAGTGGGAAGGAATGAGGTGAGGCCACCTGTGCGCTCCCGAGGAAGTGTGAAGATGAAAAAAGAGAGAAAGCGGAGTTGGGCAGAAGAGGCAATTTTTGGGGGGGGGGACGGGGGAGCGAGATTCATCGCGCCGTCTTTGTCTTAAGACTCATCATGTTCTGAGGTGTTCCGTATAACAAGGTGTGGAGATCAATAGCATCCATTTACTGGAGGTGCAGCTCATCTAATCATCCGACGCTCCGCTGCCCACAGCAGGCGCCGCGACACTCACCTGAGCCTCTGAGGAGAAGCCGAGTAATGAAACGTACAAAAGCAGCCCCTGTCTATCTCCAGGCCTGCAACAGCTAGCACAAACACACCCCCCCACTTCCTTCATATCCTCCACCTCCACAAATAGACAATAAGCCCGAGCTTCGCCTCCTCGTCAACTCCATCCCTTCATCCGCAAAATCCACGGGCTCTCATATGTTTGGCTGAGTTGCATATCGTGCGATCCATTAGGAAATCTGAGGGGTGTGTGAGGCAGAGAGACCCAAAATACCCCCACAGCACTCCACAGTTTCTCTCTCCAACTCATTGACTGTGCGCCTCGGGGTAACATCGCAGTAAGCGCCCGTTGTCCCCGTTTCCCCGACGCCGTTCTATAATTCATCTTAATTGAGAAAAACAAGCAAGCAAACAAGAGAGCACTGGAAGTATGCTAAGTGCAGGTTACGTATTGCAGGGACTGAGGGACTTTGTGTGTGTGTTTTGTGTCAGCGAATAGGTGAACGTAGGTGTTTACAGTTGTTGAAAAATGTATTCATCTTTTTTTACATTTCAGAAATTATATCGGCTACAGTTATTTATTTGGGATTTTAGAAATTTTGGAGGTTTTTTTTTACTCCAGTGAGGTTAAAAACAGAAATTCATGTGAAAACACAGAATCCATCCGGTCCTGTTTGCATGCATTCACCCTCAGTCATCACCCACCTTCACTTTGCACTGGCAGAATGTTACATATGTTACTCAGATATTATTTTAGAAATGTTTTTTTGGGCATGAAGTCAGCAGAGAAATTGGCAAGGAAAGACTCCCTGTGAATTTCACCGTCTTTTTATTTTCTGTACTTGAGTATTGTGCTTCTTAGTCCATCCGACATCCCAGTAACACATAAAGGTTCTGGTCTCAGCTTGTTTCGGGTAAGACACATTAAGTACAATTGTGAAAGGCATCCACTAAATACACAGTTATACAACTTTTCGGCCAACATGGCAGCACATATACAGATGTGGCCATTGCAGAGCTTTTTACTGCACGCTGAATTAAAGCTGCACTTCATCTCCACCCCAAAGAGGAAACTATTGGAACATTTTTCTCTTTCGTTTCCTTTTCAGTTGTTACAAGCAACATCCTGGACACTTGAGTTTTGTGTTTCAACATACAAAGTGTATTGTGAAACATTGTGAAAGGTCCTTGCTGTACTAATGCAAGATAAATGCAGGATAAATGCATGAAATAAAGGGGACTTCTGTGCTGTCCGTGCACTCACACGCTTCTTGTTGAGAAGACATGTTTTTAGAAAATGTTGCATTGTATCGTTTGTATCCGCTTCCATTTTCTTCATCCATTTTCCAAAGCCTAAGCAATCTAGGGCAGCGGTCAGCAGTTTTAATCAATTTTCCAAACACAGGAGCACCACGGTAGTCAGGAAATCCCAGCAGGACAGTGGGGAATGGACATAGCAATAATAATAACACAAAATCTAATCTGAATTATGCTCTAAAGAGATTAGGTCAGAATAATCCCCAGTATAAACACAAATGGGGAGGGGAGGCTGGTTGTGATCAAATGCAGGGAGGGGGAGCTGCTTCGTCTGCGTGTGGGCTATGGTGTGTAATGGAATTTGTATTTTGCGTGATTGGGAGATTTGTGTAAAGGTGCGTTTTATTTTGAAGGCAAGACGTATAATTGGGTGTTTATGTTGGGAGAATGTTATGTTAGTGTGCGTGTTTCTCAGGCTGAAATAGTTGCGATTAATAAAGTTGAATAAAACGCTGCCGACTGTCTACTCAATCATCTGTCTTGAACATTTTTCAACCTAGACCACAAATTGAGAAAATTCATCTTGATTGTTGACAGACTCATTCCCATTTTGCTTCCCAATTCATCGTCTGAGAAAGCCGGGGTCTAGTTATTGCACTAGATTGTTTATGAGTTGGTTTCGCTGTGTGGCTTAGGTTCAGGGGTCAGAGTGGACAGGGCCTGACTGGACCTCAGGTCACTGGCTGCTTTTCTGCTGAGCGGGCTATTGTCCCGCAGCTGCATGGCCACTCCCGGCCCATTCAGAGGCTTTTCAGCAGCCCGGGCTACGTGCAACAGAAGACCCCGGGCCATTGTCTGACGCCAAGTCTGTTTGAGCTGCACCAGAACGCTCACTTCATCTCCCAGTGAGTTCAGAGAAACAGTTAAGTCTCAATGAATAGGGGCGGATTTACACAAGTAGAAAGACACACTAAACACATTCAGTCACACTCCAGCACTCAAATAGAGAGCTGCTTGACCTACGCGACCTCTTCAGGAGGTCTAACCCCACTGTATGACCTGACCTCTGCCTCCCTCAGCAAAACACACACACACACAGATACACGCAGATACCGAAAGGCACACACACACACACAGATACACGCAGATACCGAAAGGCAGCGCTCAGCAGAACAACAGCTTGTGGATTCCCAACCAAACCGCATATTAACAGATTGCTGGTGAACAAAAATCTGTTTTGTATTTCTGTTAGCATGTCATATTAGCCGTGTTTACGTTAACGTGACAAGAGAACGGCGGGGAAACATCTGCAGCTAGCATCCGTGGCTGCACTGTAGCAGAACTGTAACCATAGCAACGTAAATAATAATGTAAGATTGAAGTTCAGCATCTAACCGGCGGGGAAATATTTGTGCTCTGCAAATAAATTAAAAGTAATATTGGAAAAATCGTGTTTCTAACCTCGGTGTCTGCAGTAACAAGGAGCCAAGAACTCTGGTCCTTTTTGATGATTTCTAATCAAATGAACTATACTATATACTTTTTAAATGTTTCAATTCTAAAAAGGCATGACACGAGACTGGTGGCACTGCTAGCATGTTAGCTACTCCCAGCAAGTACCTGGCCCCTTGTGTATCCATGTAACATTTGGGTAAAAGTATGATCATACACGCCAAATGGCCGCATCACACTCAGTAAAAAAGCCATCTGGAGACATCAACGCTTTCTCTACGAGCCGAATTAAGTCAGAGTGCGACGACTTCCTGGTTTAAAGTGCCTCCAAAGAGCCCCATTATTACCTTCCTAGAATACAAATGTGATCTGGGCCAATTAGAGGTTGAGCCAATACCAATGGAGCACCATTAAAATCAGCCCGTCCATAATCATCCGGCGACGTGAGTCATGGCTGAGACTGGAACACCGGCCTGTAAATGTGTCATGATTATGACTCTGTGCTTAAACTGAATGGAGGCGCTGCGTATTTCATTCCCACGGCGCTGGATCAGAGCCACGCATACGCTCGTGTCAATGCTCCTAATGAAATAAATAGACTCGTGATACGACTTATTAGGCCCCCAGAAGTGACAGGTAAAGACAAGGGCCCCGCCATGGATCAAAGGCAACAAGATGACTCTTTTAGATCTCCTCCTATCAAGAGGTATTTAGGAGGGGAGGAGGAGGAGGAGGAGGAGGAGGAGGGGTGTGCTTCTTTTTTTTGTTTTTTTTTTGTTTGCGGAGACAGACGCCCTCATCCAGGATGTCTCTGTGTAATTACACGCCAGAAGACCTTCATTCCTCTCCTCCTCACGGGGAGAGATGAAAGACAAGAGAGAGACAGAGGCATGTAATCGCTCCTCTCGCTGAGAGAGGGCGAGAGGAGGGAGAGGGACAGAGAGAACGGGGGGGGAGGGAGGGAGAGGGGGAGGAGGACAAAGGGATGGTGAGTGGTGGAGTTTTAATGAACCTCCTCTGTCTCTTGTTTACCGAGTTTTGTCGTTTTTTTGTACCTCTTCCTCTGCTCCTCTGCTTTCTCTCTCTCTCTCTCTCTCACACACACACACACACACACACACACACACACACAATCTCTGTTCGATTGAGGCTTCATTATTCTCATGCCTGTCTGTTCCTTGCCTCGGGACAGATGTGTAAATTGTTGTGCTAATGTAAGGCCCACTGCTGGGAGCTTTAGAGGGTAGGAGATTTACGCACTCCACACCACTGTATAACTGTCACTCACAGACTCGCGCTCACAGGAGCATAAAGACGGAGGCCGTGAGCGATTTGAGCACACACACACACATTCACCAGACCATGTGTGCATATGCAGACACACACACACACACACAGGCGCTGACAGAGGCGTGGGTGGACATACACATACAAACGTAAATCTTCCATCCACGTCTGCCAGTCACAGTCTCCTAGCCCAGATCTAACAAAAGGCCTCCACTCACCTCCTCACATAAAAAAGGGGCCTGAGAGGAGTCGCGAAGTTACAATCTGTCACCGTTCTTTCGCTCAACTCCCGGGCTGTGAGATTTGGACTTCCTGCCCATTACAAAAGTATTACTTCCTGCGCGGCGCACTCGGATGACTATTTATTCCAAACAAAAGCGCCGCTGCTGCCGGAAAGGTAAAACGCATCACTTTCTTGTACATCAGGAGGATTTTTCTTCAGGAGAGACCGACCCGACACTGGAGGTCTAGAACAACAGATGTCAGCTTTCATGAAGCGGGTTCAGGCTGAATCACTATTGTGTTGTATAATGTCAGAGATTATTACTATACTATATTACTACTATGTTTCCGTGTGTATTATTACAGCGGCTCAGGTGTTCAGGTTGTCTGTCTCCACTCACATTGGATTCCCTCAGCCAGTTCATCAGCAGCTCTTCCGTCTCCTGCTGGGGAGGCTCCTGGCTTGGCTCCATGCCACGGATGTGCTTTCTTATTGTTTTTGTGTTTGTTTGTTTTTTTAAAAAGAGGATGCACTATTCTTCTTTGGCATTTCTGCTTTATTGAGCAGCTGACCGAGTTATGCTGGATTTGAACCTATGCTGCCATGGTTACGTGGTATGTACCTTAGCCAAATGCCAGGATGTTTCATTCACTTCTAAAGAGGGGTTATGATATTCCTCCCATTTTGTTATTCCCCCCACCCCCTGTTTTTTTCTTTCCCTGCCAAGTATCCATGATGCTGGGTGACTGACTACTCCTGTCTGTCTGTCTGGTGGCGCCTGGGCCTCCGAGGGACTCCAATAAACCCATCTGCCTGGGAATCTGCCGGTCCGTCTGTCTGTCTGTCTGTCTGGCTCTCCGCAAGTATGTCTGCCGGTCCCCCCGCGTGATCCGGCGCTTCCTTCGTCAACGCGGCGAAACGGGGAGGACAGGACTCGGCGCTACCAGCGTGAAGGTTGAGGCTTTACAGACGGAAGCGGCCGGGTGTTTAATGACCCGCTCCGACCGTACCTATTCATCTCGGAAACAACGCGCACTCAATCATAACCCCGCTGTTTAGTCAGTAAGAATATATGTTTGGTCGACGCATGTTTGTCTCGGTGCTTTTTTTTCGTGTGCAAAAAAAAAGCCCTTCGATGCGCACGGAAACCACGCCGGGCACGTGTCGATACAGATTACCGTCCTCGCGGCGCAGCTCAACAGCATGACGTCAAAAAAAAAAAAAAGAACTTCCAGGTTGACCAATCAAGCAGAAGTTTTAAGCTCACACTTCTCCCCAATCAATAATATGGCTTTCATTTGTGTGTGTGTGTGTGTGCCATGTCTTCTTTACCTGCTCCACACACACACACACACACACACATTTTCTGAGAGGATCGGAGGCAAGTGGAGCTGAGCAACAGCAGCAGTAGGAGTCAGAGCAGAGACACCCGGAGTTAATGAACCCTCACCAGTCAGCATGGCTGTCCATCTGCTTTCATAATCCCTATAAACAGCAGGCCGTGGGCCCTGACCAACCACAGCAGCAGCCACCCACCCACACACACACACACAAACACACAAACACAGCGTGTCGCCATCCTAAATATCCTAAGCTCTGTGTGTGTGTGTGTGTGTGTGTGTGTGCGCGCGCGGTAGGAGGTCAGGGCAGGTCGACGTGTCCGTTGCGACGCCCGCGTGTTAGCGCAGCTCGGCTAAGCTAAGCTAATCTAAGCGGGGGCGAGGTGAACGCGAGGTCGGTTCTCGAGCCCATCTGGTCAGCAGCAGGTAAGAAGGCTTGAAACACTCACCCGCTGACACAGTTCACGCTTGTGAGCTCGCACGCTTTAAAACGCAACCGTAATTACAAATCAGGTACATCTGCCACGTAGGCCCCGCCCCTCTGCCTATATACGCCGGCAGCCGCCAATTAACGGATGAGAGCGATTCATAACCCCGCGACGGCCGATAGCATGTGGCGTTTCTTTTTTCGCGTACGCCGCGTACACCTGGCGCGTTAAATGCACCGAGAGGATAACCCAGGTTTCCTCCTGCGCAAATCAGAAAAGGCTGCCAGGAGGAGAGACGGGTGTGAGAACAAGCTGCGGACTGATTTGAGATGGGAAGCGTGACCCTAACCGTGACCCGCGTAGGAGAGGGTGTAATGCCTAAGTAATACTGCCGGCTTCAACATCAGCCGCCCATCGCACGTGTGTGGAAATGCACAAAACCGTCTCACGCGCGCACACACACACACACACACACACACACACACACACACACATAGACCAGCCGAGCCAGGAGGAGCCTGTCAGTCCCTGATTAAGACCTGTATCCAAGGCGTGAACTGAATATCTACTCTGCTTCCAGTCAAAGCCTCTGGAGCAGAAGTAAGAATTAAGACGGATGGAGGAATTACAGGGTGGATGAGGGCAGATCTCATTCTTTCACTCTTCTTCTTGACTAAGGTTGTGATCCAAGAGTGTTTGAACAGGAACGGGGATTATTGCCTCTACTGAGTGTGTGTGTGTGTGTGTGTGTGTGTGTGTGTGTGTGTGTGTATGTGTGCGTATGTTTCAGGGATGAAGCAAGATACCGCACGGCAGACTTCCGCCTTTAGCAACACGAAAGACGGTCAAACTCAGACGAGGAGATGAGAGGAGGAGAGAGGAGGAGAGGAGAGGAGATGAGAGGAGGAGAGAGGAGAGGAGAGGAGATGAGAGGAGGAGAGAGGAGAGGAGAGGTCTGGTTGTGTCCGTATTGACCTCTGATTGAGTGGCCAATCACCGCTCCATTACTGAGAGAGACAGTGGGCTAGTGAGACAAACACGTTATTACTCCAAGACTTACTCAGTCAAACACACACACACACACACACACACACACAACATAATCACACAAAACACATCCTTCCTCTCACACATACACTCATTAGGCATCATTCGCCTTGATTTGAAACACAAGGGAGGATGTTGTTTGAAAGTCCTGCTGTTGCCTAGCTGCCTGCAATCCAGACAGACGGACGCAGAATCGCTTCCGCTTTCTCTCCCCTCTCTCTCTCTCTCTCTCTCTCTCTCTCTCTCTCTCTCTCTCTCTCTCTCTCTCTCTCTCTCCTCGGAGATATGCACATGTACGCTCAATACCCGTCTCTCCGGGGAGGTCTCTGCGCCATTCCCCTACTTTAGACACACCAGCTGCTCGGTGTGTGTGCTCTGCAGTGTTAAGAGCCCCTTCCCACCTCACACAAGCCCCCAGTGGTACCCGCATCCACTATATACAGAGGCAACACAAAGCCCCCCACTTCCCTTTACTTCCCCAGTATAACCCAAACACCCCCCACATTCACAAAAGTAGCCCCAGGGCAGATGGGACCCTAATAAGCGTTACACTCAGAGAAATAGGATTCTTCACGGTGCCTTCTAAAGAGCAATTCCCAAACTCTGCCAGGGAGCTGGCTGGAAAAAAAAGGATGGAGTGAGAGAGAGATGAGTGCTTTGAATGGATGAGAGAGGTTGCTATATGTGAGGCTATAGGACTATAAATACGCCTGATGAGACTATCAAGAGATACAAAGAAGAGGAAGGGGGACAGATGAAGATCATTTATTAATGTGGGAGAATGCTGGATTCAGAGAGAAAAACGAGCGCTTCCTCACTGAGCTCCTCTAATCCTGTACATCCTGTTTTAGGAACGTCCAAAAAAGGAAAGTATACTTGTAATACACTTTCAGCATCATTTGCCCCGCTCGCGCCCCGCCCGCCCACAGACACAGTCACACACACACACACACAAACACAAGCATAAACATCCACCGGATTGGCTGCGGTCTAATCTCTGAGTGGACTCGGCTCGGCTGCCTTTTGAAGACAAAAAGCCTCGGCTAAGAAGATGAAGGGAATCTACATGGCCTCAGAGCCTCCCTCTTTAGAGGAGGACACACACAGAGAGCTGGACTACAGCACAGCCAATCACGTGCTGCCTCTGATCCACGGACCTCAGAGCAAACCATTTAAAAAAAAAAAAAAATTTTTAAACCAAGTATGTGTGTGTGTGTGCGTGTATCTTAAGGGTAAGCGATTGTTCAGGATCTGGCATGACCCCCCGCGGTGGATCCCTGATCCTATTGGTCACGACGCTCAGAGTGCTGCTGGGATCTTAAATGAAATTCCTCCACTCACTCACTCACTCCTTCACTGACCCAGCAGGTTTTCATCCATTATACACCTAAATGGGTACCTCTTCATCAGAGGACGTGGCTCTTTTTGTGTGTGTGTGTGTGTGTGTGTGTGTGTGTGTGTGTGTGTGTGTGTGTGTGTGTGTGTGTGTTGTCACTTAGCATGTCTTAGCATATCAATCGTTAGGAGAACCGGAAAACCAGATTGTTCAGCTGACAGGCAGGTGTGGTCTTTTTCCTGTGCACAAGCGGTTATGCAACAACGACACACCTCAGAAACAAGCAAGCACACACACACACACACACACACACACCAATGTAGCTTGTGTTGAGTGTGTGTGTGTGTGTGTGTGTGTGTTCTGCTGTTGTCCCCCTCACCCCACACAGAGGGGCAGAAAAAGCCCTCTGGAGTCTTCTATTCATCTGAAGCACAATGGAACCCCACTGAGGTTTTCTTCCTGTTTCCCTGTCTGCCCCACCCATCCTCCCCCACGGGGCAGGATAGAGGGGTAGGGGGTACCCTGCCCTGCCGGCCCAGAAACTCAGCTCCCATCTGCCACTGAAACTCTCCCTCCTCCACCCCTGGTCCATCCACCCCCCTCTCTCTCTCTCTCTCTCTCTCTCTCTCACTCCACGCTCAACTTTTTTCACTCGTCGTGCCGAACTATTTGTGTGGTGAAATGAATTTGGAAACATCGGCTTTTTAAACTCACCGATGAAGTGAAACGTGTTTTGTGATCACTGGAGAGAAATAAGACGATTCCACCTCAGAATAAATGAGCTTGGCAAAACATATTTTTCTTACAATATTTCAAAACATTCTGCGAATGAGAAAAAAATATTTCAACAGCTTTAAATGTTTGGATTTATTAGAAATATGTTTGTGTATTTAGCACTGTTTTCTATAAAAGTACACAGGTGGCAGGAGGAGTCTGGTATGAGAAAAACAAGCCGTTTCACCCAGAATCCAGGGGGAAATTACACACTTTACTTTTGAAATGCTTTCCTTAATAATGATCCCATTTTTAAAAAGTTGTTTTTTTCTTCCATGGATTGTAGTCGTATAGTTTGAATAAACAGGCAGTATGAAGAGTATTGATTATTAAACCGTCATTACCCCAGGAGTCTAAAAACTTTCAGAATATATGTCTCCTGCAGACGAGAATAATGACTTGTAGTTGGTGCTATATTCATCCCAAGCCTGCCAGTCTCTCCTTGAAACTTTATTCTGCGACTAATTCCACTTTCCATTCTTTATCTTCAGCTTCCTCCTCCATTTGCCTCCCTGTTTTGCCCTCCCACAGAACTCTTTGCTGTTTGCTGCAGATTTATGGCCCGGGCTAACATGCACGGTATTGGCAAAGCATTAAACATGTCTACTCTTAATACTGTGAGCTCTCTCCATCGATAAGAGCCTTAATAAAAACATCCCCCTAGTGGATTTGTGTGTCTCTTTTTCACTTTCCGCTCTCCTCCTCCTCCCTCTCTCTCTCTCTCTCTCTCTCTTAACCACCGTTTCTTCTGGTGCTTTCCTCGTTTTAACACGGTCCTTCCTCACGCCACTTCCCTTCCTCTCTCAACCTATTTCTCCCCCTGCCTCTGCCTCATTCTCTGGCCTGTGCCAGAGGCTTAATGACGCTTGAATGCCACTGCTATGGAGTTTTCTCCCTCACTCTTTTCTCATAAAGGATATTTAAAAGCCATGCCCCGAGATCCATCTATCTCAATATGTCTCTCCTGGATTTATCTCTCTTTCTTTTTTTTTCCTACCCGCTTTCAGATGGATAGCATCACCCCGTATAACCCTTCTCCTTGTTTGGTTCACACATGTCCTATTTAACGGCGCTTGGCTGCAATTGGCAGACACCAGTTGTCAGTCTTTTATCTAGTTTCTAAATGCCTACTGGTACCCTAAACCCCTGCGCTACCCCCTGTAGCCGTCCGGATCAGTTATGCCGGTGAGAGCCGAGCAGCTGTTCCCCTCCCACTTCTTTTTCCTTTGCTGTCTCTCATGTGGTGTCAGGGATCTGAGCATCATAAGCACATTTTAAATATTAACAAAGACCACTTTGCACGTATGAATAATACAGCAGAGAGGGCCAGCGGCTGGCCGGCGATCCCATCCCCAGCCGCCTGATGGCCATAAAACTAATGCACTGCTCTGGGCTAGCGGCCCGGGTCTGGTCTGGTCTGGTGTGCTAGCGGGACTGGCCTCAGAACCCGGTCGCACCCCTGGCCCGGCCCAGGACAGAGCTGTACTGGTTATCTACCTCGGTGTCCGACCACCTGTCCAAATCTCTGCAGATGCAACAGCCTGGCAGCACTTTTGCTACGGCGACATGGTTCAGAGACACTTTGATCTAATCTGACATCTCAATCTGTTGTGTTTGCAGCCTGGACCACTTTGGTGTTTATTTGAAGATAGCTTTGTTGACACATTCCTTCGTTTTCATGCATCCACAATTCATACTCCGCTTCCAACTCTCAGGAAACAGAATAATTCTACTGACCAAATTGTGGAGCCGAATAACAAATACCTTTTACCTTTTACACTTTTGAGGGATGTGATTCTTCTTCTAGTCTAGTCTTCTTGTAGCTAAGAGCATTCCCACACTTAACACAATGAGACAGCACGTCCTGGATGAGTGTCACCATTCAGCCAACCCCCTATGGGAGTGTCTGACATGTTACGCTCCCTAACTCCCGAGCACTCCCGCCACCCCTGCGCTCCCCTCGCCTCTCGCTCTCCTCCTGTCTTGACCTCCCAGTCGGGGACCCCTGGTGTCCTCCTGCCCCCCCCTCTCCCCCCCCCCCCCCAAGGACCACCTGGTCATCATCTCCGCTTAATCCTGATCTGTCAGAAACTGCACGTAAACACACTCTCTCTCCATAGATCTGTTTTGTAACTCTCATGAAGTCATTAATAATGACCAACACAAACGTGCACACACGCACACACACACACACACACACACACACACACACACTCCCCTCGGAGAAGCAGTGGCCAGAAGGGTAGTTACTCCAGACAAGTGTTCCTGGCAGTCTGGGTAATTAATGTGTATGTCAACACAGGGAGAGGAGCACCACAGCAGAAATGTGAGCTCAGCACATCCACAATACAGGCAGAGACGGAGACAAGAGGGGGTGGAGGTGGGTGGAGAAAGGTACACACATAATGGGAGAGAAGATAAATGCAATCTGTCTGTCCCATCATGCATTCCCTAAATATATCTCTGCCTTCTCCTCTCCCAGACAAAAACTTTACTGGGGCACACTGAGCTATTGTCCCCTGCGTCCCCCTCCTCCCTGCTCCCGCTCCCCTAACAGGACCTCACCGCCATCCTCAACTCTTTATTTCTCATTTCTCATGCAAGGATGTTTGGAGTGGTCCACAATTTTTAATAAACATAAGCTGCTTTTCTGCTCCGTCTGTCCCTAGGAAAACGAGGACCTCGGGAGGTACGGCGGCTGGGCTTCTTATTGACATTCTAAGAAACAGACCTGGACATGGGGGAGCCCCTGTGGATAATCTTCGCTTATTAGGGAAAAGAAAATGACTTCTTCAGCAGAGTATGAGATTTATTTCTCAGAGTGGTCTTTTAGTAAAGCTGCGGTAGAGTCTGCACTCATTGTCGTCCTCATTGTTCTTTTTTCCCCCCCCTCCTACTGTAAACCAAGCTTAATCCACAATCCACTAAACCTTCAGATTTCTGCCTTGGGTTTTTCAATCTGATTTAGCGACGGGAGGGGAGGGAATGTCCAGGTGCAGCAAACGCGACCCATACAGACAGGAACTCGTTGGAGACAGTGCGGTGTCACCTTGGTATCCAGGTCCTGGCACATCAGCTCACCAACAGGGTGGTTTTGCCCTGTGTGCCAGGCGGTTTCCCCATGAGGGCTTGCTGCATTCAGAGCAAAAATGCAGTCTTTGATGGCATTAACACTGGACAACCAAAGCCTGCAATGTTCTTGGCGCTGAACAGTCTGCAATACTAATACTGTGACTAATAATGTAATGATTAAAAAAAGGTATAAAACATCAGCTTATTGAAAAAAGGTCTCATGTTTACATTTTTTCAAAAGCTGGTAAAATCCAATACTTTGAAAACAACTTGTACACCCAAGACTGAAAACAAGTGTCACTAAAAAAAAATTGATTTATCTAGCTCTCAAAATAAAACAAAAAAAACCAACTCTTCCCCTCGGGCACCCCAAGTGCGTGTGTGTGCTTTTTTCTGTCTTACTTTTCACAAGGCTTTGCTTTTTCTTTTTTGGAGAGGCCAAGAAGGCACCGAGCAAAACCTTAATTACTCCCTGCGCACCGGGGGGTTTCGCTTCTTCCGCTCCAAGTAGAAAAGAAGAGCTCTAAGCAGGGGTCTACTGTAAAACCGAGGACTTTCCATCGGCTGTAAAAGTGCGTGGTCAGTATTAGGCTATCCCAGACCCATGCCCCGCCAAAGACAACCCGAAACATCTTGATCATTCCCATGGATAAAAAATTAAAATCGCATTACTGTCACTTTGTGTTTGGTCAGCATTGGTTAAAAGTTGAAATAATTACTGAATTAACATATTAGATTTGGAACCGATCTGATCAACGGGCTCACATATAATTCACAAATAAGAAAAATGTGTATGTGTGTGTGTGTGTGTGTGTGTGTGTGTGTGCGTGTGTGTGTGTGTGTGTGTGTGTGTTACACATTTTGCAGCCTTGGCACATATCTACAACATTCTACAAAAACTTAAAAGTTATCTCCAGTTTAAAAGCTTACCGGTGCCAGACGCGGCATATCCCCCGACCAGAAGGAGCAGCAGCAGAGGACCGAAACCTTGGTCACGCTGAATCCGAACACAAAACATCTTTTCCGGCTATGCCGCTGCGAAATGTCCCGGGTAACCTATGGTATTCTTGACACACCGAGAGGCGCTTCTCCAACAGTCTTTGCCTATGAAAAATTTCTCAGACGCTACAAAAAAAATAAAAAAAATACAAACGAGTCAATTAATTGGTGTTTCGTGTCGTTATTTTGGTAAATAGTTGACTCTTGGCTGAAGACACAAACAGACACATCCGTGACTCCACAAACAGCTTGGAAATGTCTGAGAATAATATGCGTAAATTTCCGTTCCGTACGATCAAAGTTTGAAGAGGCCTGGGAATATCACACCCTTTGAATAAAAAAAAAGCAAACTGACGTTACTATTCCTGGTAGAAATCATTTCCTGCGCCGCCTGTGCCCGGCTGGACGGCGAGCCAGAAGCGCAGCGATGCCACCAAAGTCACCAAAAAGTTTGGCGCATCATTGATCCGCATGGAGAGATCAAATTAGACGAGAGAGACCGTTTCCCAGAAGAAAAAAAAAACTAGAAACTTGGTTTGCGACCATAAATAAACAAGTACCAATGGAGCCGCTGTCAGGTCGCCGTGTGCGCTGCAGACTGGACTCCCACACCTGCCGAGGGCCCCTGGGTGTCTTGTCCTGTCCCCGTCCGCAAGGTGTAAACAAGAGCACGGGGATCAACGCGGAGCACAATGCCAGCCTCCGGACTACCAGTCCCCGCCCGGCCAATCATAGACCATCCTCCTCCTCCTCCTGCTCTCAGAGTGAATGCTGAACAAGTGAAGGTAAACTAGCGGCAAGCGAGGAGGAGACGATGGGAGGGGAGAGATGGAAAACCCGGACCCCAGAGCGCGCAGCCCCGGTCTGGATTCACCGAGGCTGAGTCACCAAGGTTTTATTATAGAGCAGTGAGGTTGATTCTTGAATTTGTGGAGAGGTTTATCTGACTCTATCTATCTATCTATCTATCTATCTATCTATCTATCTATCTATCTATCTATCTATCTATCTATCTATCTATCTATCTATCTATCTATCTATACATCTATCTATACATTTATCTATCTATACATCTATCTATACATCTATCTATACATTTATCTATCTATACATCTATCTATACATTTATCTATCTATACATCTATCTATCTATCTATCTATCTATCTATCTATCTATCTATCTATCTATCTATCTATCTATCTATCTATCTATCTATCTATCTATCTATACATCTATCTATCTATCTATCTATCTATACATCTATCTATACATCTATCTATCTATCTATCTATCTATCTATCTATCTATCTATCTATCTATCTATCTATCTATCTATCTATCTATCTATCTATCTATCTATACATCTATCTATACATCTATACATCTATCAATACATCTATCTGTGTTTTTTTCAGTGGCTTCACTATACATATAGTCTTAAATCCAACAACTTACTAGACCAGTCCCCTTTCTCTATTGCTGCCACTATCTAATAGCAATATGAGTTGCCCTCTTGATCCTATCTAAAGAAATGCAGTGTGGTTTATGAGAGCATATTATTTCCTGTCAATCTAGCCTTCCTGCATCATATCCCTTAGTCCTAGTTAAGTGCTACTCCTGGTGGCCACAAGAGAGCACCATTTCATAAATGAGCCTGTTTCCAATGGAGAGACCCAAAATCCGCTGGGTCCTCTGCAGCCCCCTCATTAAAATAAATGGCATTCCCTGTCTGATGGGCAGTGGTGATAACCTCTGACCTCTGACTGCTGAGGTGAACAGCGGGCCACTGCCCCACAGCATTGTTTTTGCGTCGTATTAAAGTTGGTTGTTCTCCTGCAAACTGATGAGCTAATAGATCACACATGTCTCAGCCCAACTCGGTGACATGCATTGTACACCAAAAGCTGTGATCTTGTGTTTGCACATACCAACCAAAGTGGTAATCAGTGTGTTTTTGCACTGCACGTCCCAGAGATCACTTGGCAGTAGTGCCTTCTGTAATGTGACATTTTTTTTCCTGTTTTCTGCTCACGCTAACCACCGAGTTCTTCTATTTATTCCAAACAAACCACTGTTGCTGCTGCTGGAAATGGTAAACGCATCACTTCCTGTGCGCCAGAGGATTTTTCCCAGGAAAGACCTACCTGACACTGGGTGTTTAGAGCACCAATGTAAAAGCTTTAGGTTGAATCATTATTGTGTTTCATCAACCAGCAATAAAGAGTAGCAAAATTTACCTTTATTTATATGAAAATGCCACACATTAATACTTAATTAATACTAAGTTTAGAGTTGAACCTTTCTGTCACCATGTCACACGGATGGTCAGTGAAAACAGGGCTTGACTGGGACTTTGACATTGGATAAACAGCACAAAAGGTTAAATGCTTAAAAGTAAAATAAAATAATAAACAGAGTAAATCCCTGATTTTAAACATTGGGTTAGAGAGGGAGAGAGAGAGAGAGGGAGAGAGAGAGAGAGCATGCTGTTGAGCCTAAAGCCAGACCCTTTCTAAGATGTGACAGTATCTGGCAACAGAGCAGCGTTGCTGTACTTTTCTCAAATCCAACTTCAAAGGTCATAATCCATCTGGACAAGTGATGACTCCCGGTTCCTCCATCCCCCCCGATGACAATTATCCTGTTTCCTGGAGCACAGAATATGCTCTGGATTATTTATTTATTCCCTAAATCTTTATTGTGAGTGGAGCAAAAGAGAGCTGGGAAGAGAGTGACAGGGAGAGAGGGAGAGAGGGAGGAGGGAGAGAGGGAGAGAGGCTACCCGTGAAATGGGGGGCGGAGGTGATGTTTGAGACAGCCATTCGCCTTGTTGGAGCTGCAAATCTTCTGTTTACATGTCTGTGCATGTCGTGGTTTCGGTGGTGTGGTGAGCCTGCAACGCTGCTCTGCTGCTCTTCTAATAACTGCACGCTCAGCTTTATGAGTAAACTCAGTAACCTCTTACATGACATCATCCTCAATCATTTGCACATCTTGTTTTTTCGTCCTTTATCGCCGGTGTTGGTTCTCACTCGCTGTGGGGTTTTTTTTTTTCATGCGACTCTCTTTGGTGACATGTATCCTACCTTGATGAGGTCACGGAAGATGTTAACACCCTCCATTACAACAGCACGCTCTAATTAAACAGGTCGCCTCTCTTCCCCCGTCTCCAACACGCATCCTCAGTAATTACAGCGACGATGACAACGTTGAACGTAGCATAAGTTATTATTTTGCTCTGCCGTGTGCCAAGACTAATTGAAGATATAAGTCAAGGGCACCCGATGGGAAACTAGAGAGGGAAGCTGGGGGAAAGCAGAGTCATAATCGAGTGGGATGAAACTCATATGCAGTGCACTATACAGAGACAATGAGAACGCTAGGACTATTATTAAGGCATAATAGCTTAGCCTTCAAGGACTGTTTAGCACCACTGACTCCCCTTTGCTTTGTGTTGCAGTCTTGACATAAAAAGGATCAAACTGGCTATCTCTGTAAAACAGAGGGGGCCTAAAAATAGGAGGCTTGCTCTAGAAGTTGCCGAGGAGATAATTGAATATTATTTTCAGGAATGATTAAGTTGACCTATCCAGTAGACTAATTATTTCTTGCAGGCCAGAGGAGAATTTGTTTAATAGATTTTGGTAGCAGTGAATAAAAAACTGAAACAGCCAATCTGCAGGCGTTCTGCTGACCAACAAAACATCGTCCGCGGAAAAATGAACAATACCGACGGTGAGAATTTTGCTCGGGCGATCGCCGATCTTTCCCGGCGGTGTTACCAGAGCGGTATCCTTCTCCGTCAATTTCATTGGACGTGTTTAAGGGTCTTTGTTCAGCTTGTAAACGCTTTACTCACCGTCTACCCACGATGCACTGCCTCGTATTTGGGTTGTGCATGATGACGTGCGTGTGCTAGGCTGTGCGCTTGCGATTGGTAGTGTGTGTGTGTGTGTGTGTGTGAAAGTGTGTGTGGGTATGTGCGTGTGCGTGTGCGTGTGTGAGAGAAAGAAAGAAAGAGAGAGAGTGTGTGTGTGTGTGTGTGTGTGTCCCTGTCAGTGTGCATCGACTTCACCTGTCCTCCACCGTTGTAATCCCTAGGTACACCTGGGCCTTTGGGCTTCAGGGCTTTTAGCAGATTGCATATGTCAGACTTAGGACAATTACACTGATTGTTGCCCTAGAAACTCTGCTCTCCCTCTGCTTCTGGGGGGGGAGAAAAAAAAAGTTAATAAAATTAAAGGTGACAGAACAATGTGGAAAATGAGAGAATCTGTCCACAGGCTGCCTCTAATACATCTAACACCACTACGATCTACAGAAACAGCAACTTGGCAAAAGACTCAAAATGGCTTGCGAGTGCATAAAAGTCGCTTCCATCACTGCAAATTCAAAACCTTTAATCAAGTTTATCCAGACCTGGAAGAGGAAAGGGCTCATCCTCATGCCAGCCCTCACTAGCGCATTTCAATCTAAATAGAGAACTCATCAGCCCCGAACATCTTACGGCGGTTGATTTACTTGCTCTATTGGATTTACCTTCATGTCCAAATCATATTGGTCGGTTTTCAGAAAAGATAGGAAGTTAATGCTCATCTTATTCTCTAATGGCCACGACGAGACCGAGCCCTCCTCTCAGCCCTATAGAGGCGTCATTAGTAAACATTTCATGGGGAGCTGCATGATCATTTGTGCAGAATATACCCGGGCAAGAGTTTAGAAAGCGATATGAGTCCCTCGAGGAGATTACAGCTCTGTTTCATATCTCCAGTATGTTAAGGTAGGGGGACGTAAACAACTGCAGGATTCTACAGTATGGAACGTCTGCTTGACGTAACCCGCTTTACATGAGACCCACTGTTTGTTTTACACGTTATAATTGTCTTATTGAGACGTGTCTTCAAAAAGAGTGTTTATATGTGTTAGTAAGGAACGGAGAGAGAGAGGGGGAGAGAGACGTGTATAAACGGAAGTGTTGTTCTGTGGTGGCGACACTCGGCGGCGTGATGAAAGTGTGTGAACATTAATTAAACATAACATCTGTTGGTAGACTTCACTGGCAGCTCTGAAGCTGAAAATCAAACAATTAGCTGTTAGAAAACCATGATGTCACCGGCGCGTTATATCAAATGATGATATATATTAAAAAAAAAAGGTTGAGTTTGCTGATCGGGAAGGGGAAAAAAGAAAAACCTCACACTGGATCTCGCCTCCAGGAAGGTTTACTTGCGCCGTGTTTCAGCCCATTTGTCAAGTCTCAGTTTATTAGTCCTGATACAAACTATAAATGCGATTTTTGTTTATGATAAGGGGCATATGGGGCGTTGTTGAGTGATGATATTTCATTAGGGAAACATTATGTGTACTTCATAATATTGGCTGCTCAGCACATTCCCTAAGCTCTGAGTCCGGACTTGATTTTATGGCAGTGCGGGGCTTTGGGACACTGTAAGTCAGTGTTTCATCTATGAGAGCAACATTATAGCTTCGCTTCTGTATGTGCCCGTGTGTGTGTTGTGCGTTTATGTGTCTAGATTAATGACCACTGGCATAAGAAATGCCACCGACTAGCGTTTTACACAAACAACTTCTAGTTTTGTGACGATGTAGGGAAACGCCTCAGGGTGGAAACATGACTTTTGCTGTCCTCTGAAACTCCCTCCATCCCTCCCTCTCTTCATCATCCATCGCTGCTGTTCACCTGTGCCACCTCACTAATGATCGCTCAGCGGCTGTGAGTCTACCATGCATCATTTACCGTGAGCTCCGGAGAGGGAGAGCGAGAGAGAGAGGGAGGAAAAGAGAGAAAGGCAGGAGAGGAAAGATATTCTCTGTGTATGCGGGAGGAGAGAGCGAAAGAGAGAAACAACGATATCCAGAAAGGTAAGAAGGAGTAAGGAGACGGAGGCTGACGGAGGCGCAGACAGTGTGAGAGAAGCGTGTGCTACAAAGGCAATGAAAAGGGAGAAGGTGAGAATGGGCTGGAGGGGACCAGGAGGCCCATTTTATTAATCACAGCCTTGATCTGGTGGGAAATGCTGACAGCTCCTCGATGGAAATAATAATCGAGAGTTGCAGCCACTGCACTTCTACCTACCGCGGAGAATGGGCGGAAACGGAGCCAAAACATCCTCGAGTGAACAAAACAACCGTCTTAATGTCATATACAGTGTGTATGTGAGATTAATAGACGCAGAATTTGGTGTTCCCAGTCTGGATGTGACTCCATGACGTGCCACAGTACAACAACATGACGATTTCTATGAGCCAAAAACAATTAAGTGTTAAAATCTACCATGCCAGGCAGAAAGACAGAGAAAAGTTCAATAGGGCTCAGTGACAAATTTTCCACTTTCTTTGTGCAAGCTGAATGAACACTATTATTAAGTGTCTGACTAGACAGCCAATCAAGTCGATAATAATAGGTTGGTTTTCTCCAGGCAGAGGGTAGATAACACAGGCGCTGACCTCGCAGTACAGGCAGCCAGCGGTCATCTTATTAGCCTATAAAAAAAAGCTCAGGTGCGGGTGTGCTCTGTTTGCCTGGGCATGGTCTCCCATCACACCAATATCACCTCATTTCTAGAGGTGGGAGCGAAGACTGCCAGGGTGATGGGGGAGATGAGGAAGAAATAGTGTGGGTAGGAGGAGGGAAAGCAGGGGGAAATGGTAGCAGATGACTGGGCACGTCATCTCTCTAGAGGAATATGATTGCACTCGACAAAGATACGACAACATGTGTGTTATGAGATAAAATTAATATTGATCCCATTCCTTCTGCATACGGATAATGCACCAGATACTCTGAGCACAGTGGCCTTTTTCACAAATTGCATCAGACAACTGTAAACCGGGTTAACCGGTGTAGAGGGGTTGTTAGAGTAACCGGAGGCTAAAGATGATAATCACGAGTTGTTCTTGTTTCCAGGTAAGATGCGCGTCTCTGTGTCTCTGACCTTTTCAGGATGGTAGTTGAGGCGCTCTCGCTTTTTCGAGGGATGCAAATTTCACTGCAGTTGTTAGTCAAATCCATACAAAGCAGCAGTCGCGTTTCAGTTGAGGTTGACTCCGCACGAGCCTCAGACGAGGAAGCGGAGGTGTACGCAGCATGGAATAATGTGCATATTGTTACAATCATACATTCTTTGTTATAAGTATTCACCGGGGGGGGGGAAAACAGTGACGCAGAGCATTTCCAGTGACTCATGGTGAGCCCATTTCACCAGCGATTAAAATGAAATATCGCTCTATTGTGGAGCTTTACTTGTAGCTGACTTAAATGACAAAGGGGCAAAAAAGCAGACCATTTAAAAAGATACAGACACCACAGTATAGATAGCGCAGCATTGTATTGACTAAGTAACAGAATGAAAGTTTGATATACGAGCCACTTCTAATAAAGTCATACGGAGAGAATGACAAAGTGGCCCGGGAACTGTAACAAAAAAAGATGTATGATATATGAGCTCGCTAAATTTCCCATCCTTAAAATAGATCCTAAAATTTGAGTTTGTCTTTTTTGTCCGACCCTCTAAAGCAACTATGTAGGAGAGCGATGGAGGAAGAAGAGAGGAGGAGGAGGAGGAGGAGGAGGAGGTCATAACCCGAGATGGATTTAACAAGCAAGTCTCACGCCAGCTCATAGGAGGCAGACAGGGGTTGGAGAGGTGGACATCTGATGCCAGAGTCACAGCTGCCTCTACATGATTGTCATTTGAAGAATCAGACGGTGATTAAAGTTATTTGGACAATAATCCCGTTTCGTCGACGAATCGCAGGACCTCCTCGGCAAGATCAGCTGCGCTACAGGAAGTAATCCCGCGAGGTGAACCATTCCAGAGCGGTGAGGACGTGAACTTGAAACATCACACTCTCAGTCCTTCTGCTGTCAGATTGCCCCTGCTCAGGCTTTACAGAGGCTTCTTCTGCAACTAGAGGAGACAAAGGAACAATCATACTACTAACACTCTGAGTAAGCATGCTCCTGGGTTCCCATATTCCCTTTGGAGGGCACACAACAGCCTTTCATCTCTCTTCTCCTCTCTAGATCCATCCTCTCATCTCTCTGTTTTATGTTCTGCTTTCTGAGCAGGGTTCGAGCACTGGGGACCAGTTTAAATACCTGAGGTTCCCACTGCATTGCTCCAACGAGCCAGAGCGCACGGTGAAACAGTAAAAAGTGCACGGATTCGCTCATTTCATTTATTTCGGGCTGTTACACATATATTCACGTTGAATATTCTCCCCCTTCTTTTTTTTTTTTTTACTGAAGTATATTAAAGGAAGGATTGTTACACTAGATGTACTGGACCCATGTAAAAGGACACAAATGATGAAACCTAGAACATGATATTCCAGCACTATGTGATGCAGCTTTCCCAATACACCAATGTCCAAATCAATAAAAAAAAAAGCAAAATAAATGAAAGGAAGGAGGCTGCACCTGGGTCGATAGACTCGCAGGTGATTGAGAGGAAATGGGAGCCTTGTTGTGCTTTCTGTACACGTGTGTGTGTGTGTGTGTGTGTGTGTGTGTGTGTGTGTGTGTGTGTGTGTGTGCATTCGTGGATATGCTTAACAAGTATGTTGCATGGATATATGTGTGTATTGAGACTGCGAATGTCTTTCTTGCGGTATATCTTGTGGTTACTGATCTCTTGTTTGGTATCGACTCTGTTTGAGTTTTCTACAGGAAGTATTGTTCAGGAGAACAGGGAGAGCTCTTTGCTGCAGACAGACCTTAAAGTCCATCAATAAAACAGAAAGAGAGACCACTGAAAAAAAAACCCAGAAGAGAAACAAAAAACCCCAATGGGATTCAAAATACCTGCAACAATAAAGACAATACTAAAGACAATACTAAAAAAAAAACTAGTTTTCACACTCCAAACGTATTCGGATGTGAAACACGTGTTCAGTCGTTTCTTTATTAATTGGATGCCACCATATTAATCTCATGCTTCTACAAATACAATTATATGGATTAGATAAGGAGACATAATCTGCTGTTCAATCCTCATTACTATGGTGATTAATCCACACCGATTATCTCATTTTAATTAACAGAATGACTCAAAATACTCCCTAAAACTCTTCCTGATAGTA